>JAVGWX010000009.1:48258480-48265980 GCA_036924085.1 Ariolimax columbianus
ATACAAGGACATGTCCTGCAAAATGTGGATTCCTTCAAAAAGTCTCACTTACTGGCCTACAAGGCGGCAGGTTCCCCACTCATGACGTAAATACTTGGTGAAATAACTCGAAGAGATAAATTCTTCTTCTTCTTTGCGTTCGGTTTCGTATGATCGTTTTATGCCACCAGAAGGGCCGCCTTTATGAAGTGACACGTCAATCGCAAGTCCTCAATGGTTCCCGACAATTTGTCTTGTATGTTTCTCTCCTCGGGCCAGGTCTTCTCAAGGGAGTCTTGGTGCAGTGAACATGTTTGCAGGATGTGTTCTGGAGTCTGGGGTCCTCTTTGACATGTGCATTGTGCAGTCTGTGCTGCTTTCATTTTATGCATGTGTGCATTTAGTCTGCAATGACCTGTTCTGAGGCGGAATATTGTGGTATACTGTTTCCTACTCAGTCGATTTATTGGGTATACTGTGGGTATTTGCTGTTTGTTCTCTCTATCCACTGTTTATATTTTTTTGGGATGTGTTCCTTGACTTCTGACAGTGACACTGGATGGGTGAATTGTTCTCTTAGTCTTTCCTCCCTGGCCAATATGTCCGCCCATTCATTCCCAGGTATGCCGCAGTGAGCTGGAATCCACTGGAGGGTGATTTTATTGTGGTCTGAGAGTTTATTTAGCTCGCATATCAGTTCCCTCTCCATACTATCTCGTGGTTCTCTTTGTGTGGCCTGCAAAATGTCCATGCAGTCAAACAAAAACACTATTCTGTTATCCTTTAACCCCTTTTGTTTTGTTCCTGCGAATGTCTGCCAAGTTGAACGTCTGTCTCTGTCTGTCTGAGGTTTGGTCCACGAGAGGACATTCTTGTTCTCACTCCTGAACCTTCGCTTCCAAGGCCACGTAGGAATACAAACTCGACAACAAAGGCTCGAATGACAACGCCTTAAAATAACTGAAGGCCCAAATATAACGTAGCTGGTTGTGACCCTCATTTGACAAGGTGGTCATTCGGTCGCAGCAGGGATTGTGGTCTATTTCCAAGTAACTATTTTACACAGAATCAGGATACGGATTGTGGTCTATTTCCAAGAAACTATTTTACACAGAATCAGGATACGGATTGTGGTCTATTTCCAAGAAACTATTTTACACAGAATCAGGATACGGATTGTGGTCTATTTCCAAGAAACGGTGTATTTTACACAGAATTAGGATACGGCATATCTGTCCTTGCCCTTGTCTTAGTTGTATAGACAACGGATGTTAGTTGTTTGTAGCGAAGGTCAAGTTTTGTTGCATTTACTAAGCATTCACAGCTAGGCTAACAACTTCATCGCGCAAATTATTACTATTGAATACCGTCAATAGATATGGTGTGATACAGGCTTCATGTAAAGTGGTCAGCTGTAGTGGTAGCCCTATTCTTCACTTCTTGCTAATACGCGAATCAGCTTCATTACCATGACTCAATGGTGTACACATATAGCCATTCCCAGTCCTATATAAACTGACAAATCATATGCAACTATACCAGCCTACTACCGCGTAATCTGAAAAATCACATATAACCATCGTCCAGTGCCATGTACAGTGAGTAATCACATATTGTCATCATTGGGTATCATATAAACTCAGAAATCACGTATTACCATATAAACTGAAAACCAAATATTACCACCACAGGTACCATATAAACTCAGAAATCACATATTACTACCTCAGTACATGTTAACTGGGAGATCATATATTACCACCCCATGTACCATATACACTGAGAAATCGCAATTGCTATCGCAGGTACCATATAAACTGAGAAATCACATATTACCATCACAGAACTATAAAACACTTAGAAATCACATATTACCATCACAGTACCATTCAAACTGAGAAATCACATATCATATATCACATCACCAGTACCATATCAACTTAGGAATTACATATTAACATCCCCAGTACCATATAAACACAGAAAAATTCCATACCCAGTAATAAATCAACTGAGAAATGAGAAATCACACATAACCGCTATCTTTAATATTCTTAGACAAACTACGTATATATACTTATCTATATAATCTCAGTTCTGCGGCTACTTTCTTCCGATATACACAATGTATAAATCAACGTGTGGAACTGAGATGCTAGATTAGTTAGACACAACATACTGGGCTAGGACATTGTGTCAGGATCAGACACAATACACTGACTAGGACGTTGTGTCAGGGTCAGACACAATACACTGACTAGGACGTTGTGTCAGGGTCAGACACAATACACTGACTAGGACGTTGTGTCAGGGTCAGGCACAATGCACTGACTAGGACTATGTGTCAGGGTCAGGCACAATACACTGACTAGGACGTTGTGTCAGGGTCAGACACAATACACTGTCTAGGACGCTGTGTCAGGGTCAGGCACAATACACTGACTAGGACGTTGTGTCAGGGTCAGGCACACTATACTGACCAAGACCACTTTCTCTCTCCCATGTAGCGTTCCCTGGAAACAGGCTGTTTTCAAGACAGCCTGGCTAATGAGATGTGGATCGATGTGATCCCTCTAGTAGTGAGCGCTACGCAGATGAAGTCAAGCATAGCACAACCGTCTGGAGGAAAGCTACTACAATTCGCCACTTAGTGTTCTTTTCAAGGCGCACAAAAGAGTAAACTTACTCATTGTGGACATTAAACAACAACAACAACAATATTTAAATCAACGTCAAAATTCCAGTACAATAGATGGGGTAAAGACAGAGGACGACACACGGAGAAAATGCTAGACTACGTGCCGTGGAAGGCGATCAACGACAGGATTGATAAACAAAAACTTTTTCTAGGAAGTTGGTGGGATCCAAGATGGCTGTGCCAAAGTTAGTTCGCCTTGCACACGATGGTGAAATAATGTCTGAGGGAGATCGGATCTCTTCTATTGTACCAGTAACATATATTTGAGACGTGTTATAGACCAAGTACCTCAAAGTTAAAAGTGATGAATTTTACGAACAAAGACTATATGGCACACTCCAATCGCAACATAGAAAATCAGTCCACACCAGCAGGAGAGACCTGTATCAATTCCAGAGCTGAAACGACAGTTGTGCATGTAGAAACTGTGATTCTTATATGCCATAACATATTTACAACAAAAACGGTCGTTTTAACAGACTAGGAGCGTATTCTAAGCCATCTCAAGCTCCAAACATGATAGCCTCCTCACACGAAATAAAATATAATATTGGCTTGCTGTCCCAAAAAGACAAACATCAGAAATGGCCGTACGCAGACTGGCCATCTACATAAGTCTACCAATAGATACAAGCATTCTCCTCCAATTCCAACTCTCACGTGTTTCCTGTTTCCTTTATGTTTGTCGGGTTTCGATGTCTGTTTTATGATGTGCCTACTTCTCTTGCCTTGGGGATCCCAGAACATAGACTGTCTTGCAATGCTATCAGCGTGTTCTATCCAACGCCAGCTCCTTCTCCTCGCATTCAAATGATCTTATCATACCATTCGAATGTCTCTGTTCTGTCTGGTTCTGTCCACCAGTTCCACACTTGTGATCTTATCATTCGAATGTCTCTGTTCTGTCTGGTTCTGTCCACCAGTTCCACACTTGTGATCTTATCATACCATTCCAATGTCTCTGTTCTGCACAGGCAGTCGTTTATGACAGTGTGCAACTTGTCCATTGTTGTTTATGTTGTTCTCCATGTTTCAGAGCCATACGATAGAATGATTGGAGTTCGAGATTATTTATTTTGTGTTGGACTTAATTTCTTTTTTATTTCCATTAGTTTCCCAATGCAATGAGAACTCCTTACCCCCTTTCCCTATCCCCCAACGCCATCTATTTCATCCGTATTTTTATATCTTTCATCGTCGTTTATATTGGAATGATACTACATCGTGTCTGTGTGTGTGTGGTGGTGGTGGTGGTTGGGATCAGAGAGGAGACCTAGTGGTCTCGAGGTAAGGTGTTCGCCTTGGGTGCTGGGGGTCGCAGGTTCAAATCACGGTGGAGACAGAGATTTTTTCATCTGAATCATCAGGTAAATATTTCCCATGATCAGTGAGATCGTGTGCAGTGGCGCGCACGATAAAAATACCTTAACCGTCGGAAATAAAAAAGAGTAGGGTTAAAGTTTCGGGCAAATTTCAAGTAATCCTCAAATTATTCTAGGGATGTTAGCCCCACAGATATCTCGCAAAAAATGGGACTGTGTAGCTAGCTATAACTTCAGGTCTTGGATACGTGATTAGTGGAGCGGCTTAGAAGGCGCCTGACAGGCTGCTGGTCTTCCTTGGTCTAATTTACGCTTCCACCTCCACCAGTCTAAAAAAAATAGGCGATCGTATATTCCAGGGGCTAACATATGCTGGGATTTACCTGACAAGTCACCAGTGGATTTTTACCTGCCAAAAAAATATGAAACAAAGGAGGTCACACATCCCCGCGACGTCTAACAACATAAGTGGAATGTAGATAGATAGACAGACAGACAGACAGACAGGCAGGCAAGGCAAGGCAAGGCTAGGCTAGGCTAGACTAGACTAGACTAGACTAGACTAGACTAGACTAGACTAGACTAGACTAGACTAGACTAGACTAGACAAGACAAGACAAAATAAGATAAGATAAGATAAGATAAGATAAGGATAGATAGATATATAGATAGATAGACAGACAGACTACATCGTGTATGATTGTGTCTTCCAACAAAATGAACTAAATTGCAAATTAGTACCCTGATTTATTGTTCGAAGGAAAGAAAGCAAGGACGGAAACTGGTTACGCCACTAAATAAAAAAAAACACAACAAAAATGACCTCATACAGAGTTCAAGTCTCCAACACCTCACCCCCCTCAGCATTGCCCCCCTGTGGACCACCTTTCTCAATACCATCAAGACCATTGTCTTTATTTTCATGGCAGGCGTGGAGCGGCCTTGAGATTACAGCACATGTACTGTTCAAAGATTATTCGCGACAAATACGGGAGGCAGCGCGAGGACAATCGCCAATGTCAGCTGACATCTGCGTGTCTGGGCATGGTTGTTCGTTCAGGCAGAAATGCCAACGTCAGCTGAACCTTTGTTTGCGAGGCACATAGTGGCCATTTTGGATGACCTTTACCGCTAGACTGACAGGACCGACCATACGGTTTCTCTTTACCTAGGAAACGATGTGTCTATCCCTAAAAAGGCAAAATGTATTTTTGTTTATTCTCTTCTGTACCCCTCTGAGCAATTTGTAAAAATGGTATGGGTTTTTACTTTTTGGATGGTATTATACCAGATCGTGACCAGACCTTGTCCAGATGTTTGAGCACCGTGGTGGCTTTTACTAAATTAATAAAGCGTGTATGCTTTGTATTCTGACCCTGTGAGACATGGGCAGTGTATAGCAGAGGCATGCCAGACAGATCAATCGTTTTCACTTGAGGTGTCTATGTAGGTTGCTCAGGATCGGGTGACGGGACAAAGTGCCTAACTCTGAAATTCTTAGCAATACTAACATGTTCAGCATCCATACACTTATGCGAATGAATAGCTCAGCTAAGATGGACTGAACATATTCGCATGTCAGATGAGCCTACCTCAAAGAGGGTTTTAGATGAGCGCACCTCAAAGAGGGTTTTAGATGAGCGCACCTCAAAGACGTTTTTAGATGAGCGCACCTCAAAGAAGTTTTTAGATGAGCGCACCTCAAAGACGTTTTTAGATGAGCGCACCTCAAAGACGTTTTTAGATGAGCGCACCTCAAAGACGTTTTTAGATGAGCGCACCTCAAAGACGTTTTTAGATGAGCGCACCTCAAAGACGTTTTTAGATGAGCGCACCTCAAAGAAGTTTTTAGATGAGCGCACCTCAAAGAAGTTTTTAGATGAGCGCACCTCAAAGACGTTTTTAGATGAGCGCACCTCAAAGACGTTTTTAGATGAGCGCACCTCAAAGACGTTTTTAGATGAGCGCACCTCAAAGACGTTTTTAGATGAGCGCACCTCAAAGACGTTTTTAGATGAGCGCACCTCAAAGAAGTTTTTAGATGAGCGCACCTCAAAGAAGTTTTTAGATGAGCGCACCGTAAATACGTTTTTAGATGAGCGCACCTCAAAGACGTTTTTCTATGGTGAGTTTACAATAGGCAGACGCACGTCGGGACTTCAGAAATTCCTTGAAAGTGTCTCTGAAAAGCTTCAATTTCGATGTCACATTATGGGAGATGCTTGCACAGAGCCGTACCACTTGATGCGCTGGTATCACCAAAGGTGCTCATATAACAGAGAGTGTGGCCATCACGGAGGAGGCTCAGTGAACGCGTACTTACTTTAATACTTGAACCGTGGTATTCAATCAGAGAAGATTGCCCGATGGCAGGTAGCTAAATGCTGCTTGAATCTGTATATGTCCTTCACAGTGGAATATCCTGATGGCATAAGGGGGTGGTGCAGATCATCCCTCCATCTCGCTGGCGGGCGGTCACGCGGGCAGATGTAGGTGTATAGCTACCAGAAAGCCGTGCAGACCAACATGGTCGGCCTATCTGTACTTTTGTATTAACGCAGAGTCGACGATATCCCGAAACTCTGGTCGCAGATGTTATTTCCGATACCATCTTCTTCTTTGTTCGCTCTCAATCTCCCGCTACCAATCCCTGAAAAAAAAAGCTTTGCAAGTAGCGGAATGTAGTCCAGAGAACGCAATGCGCTTTGTCGTGATTTACAGCTTGACTGCGATATTTGCACCTTTCGGTCCAACACATCCGACTTCAGTAAGCATTTTTGAGTACCGGGTTGCCCTCCCTCTTCGATGCCTTCTACTTAGCCAGTCTGGCCTGTTGCAGTTTGTTATCCAGGATCACTGCGTGGAGGTGTCGAAAGGTCTCGGCAGCTCTGGTTCGTTGACCCTGACGCTATAAATTAAGCTATGGGTCGCTGACCGCTGCAGTTCATGCGCTGCTCTGCGTCTTGATCCCGTTGTTCCGATATGATCTCTTTGGGAGATATTTAGGACATCTCTCCCCATTGCTCATTCGGTAATTCGGTGATGTTATTCGTCTGATTTGCGCAGATTCTAAACCCTACACCCGGAAACCACTGCCGTGATGACCATGCCATTGAATGTGTGAGCCCTAGCCTTGACGTCCGTCATCTGTGGAGCATCGGTTTAATGCGGTTGAAACTGAGCCAACCCGTCGCTCTCCTACATGAGATCTCCTTATCCATGTTGTGGTTGATATCCTAGTCTAGGTAAGCAAACGAATTGGCATTTTCGCTGGGCTCATCTTCCAATCGGATTCCTCCATAGGGCAAGTAAATCGGGCAGATGTAGGGCAGAAAGGGTTCAGTAGTAAATGAGTCATGTTTCTATTTGTGTTCAGGTCTGTTTCATTCAGTTGGTTTAGGTTTTGTTCGTCTTCTTCAATGATGTGCCTGAAGATCAAATGTCATCCGCAAGACGTAGGTGTGAAATCATCTCACTATCTATGTAGAGGCTTCGGTCCTA